>LCTX01000011.1:1712-19474 GCA_002233555.1 Limonomyces culmigenus | reverse complement strand
AGAGATCAAACAGTCCCAACTTGATCACAAGTGACAATACTGATCAAGTGACATGGCTCTAATGTTTTGATTGTAGCAAAGCTATATGTGGGTATCATGGCACATAGAGAACCTTTTTTCAGAGCCAAGAAGCACAGCTTTCTTCATTATTATTTTAATGTTGCCCCTACCCCACAATGCAGTACTGCAAAGTGATCTTGTAAAAAGTGTGAAACACTTGATCAGTATTGTAGGGCACTGTAACAGCTTGGCCAGACCGGCAAAGCAAAGCGGAGCTGGTGTGGCATCTGAGCCCGAAACGACGGGTGCTCACCACGGTTCTGCAAAGCTGCCAATGGCTGCGGATGAAGCTGAACCCCATTGTCTTTGTCCTCAACTACAAGGGCTACACCATCAAACGCTTCCTGCACGCCAAGACCCGGAAGTACAACAATGTGACAAACTGGTGCATGTCCATGTGTTTCACTTGACTTCAATGCTCATGCAAGATATCAACAGGAAGTACACGCAGCTTCTCAGCACGTTCGGCGGCGAGGAGGGCGTGACGTGCCAGTCATGCACTGTGAACCACAAAGCTGAGCTGGAGAAGCTTCTCAGCAACACGACGTTCCAGAGAGCGGACAAGATGCAGCTCGTGGAGATCATGATGGATCAGTTCGATGCACCCGGCGCGCTAAAAGAGACGGCGGAGCTCTTGTCCAAGACAAACGAGCACGCATTGTAGGTGTTCAAGCCTGGTGCCGCTGCAGATGGACATGTATCATCAGAGACCTTGTATATTGCCATAGAAACACATCTCAGGCGTCAATTGCGTCACAATGCCTGAGCGCGTCGTCGCGCCTCGGTCACCTGACCGTTCGCTGCACGCCCTCCGCGTCTGTCGCCAACTGACACCCCTGCGCAACCTTGAGGCAGCTCTAGTTTCGCGACACCAGACCGTTCATGCGACCATGTCTCTAGACATCCACATCTCCGCGGTCATTAGCAATTACTACATCCGAAACCGACTGAGTGCCGGCTTCTCAGGCGAGACGTGAGGGCGCTTGGAGCCCAGCGCCGCGACTGAACGCGACTATAGTTGCTATTTATCGCGGCGAGCACGTACACACCGGTAAGGTTGTGGCCATCAAGGTGCAACATGTAGATGATGAGTGTCCTACGAACCGGTGAGTCCGTGCTCTCCGCACTCTACTTCACGACATGAACTGAAGTAGCGCTGTGCTAGTTACGAACGAGGTTTCTACCAGAGCTTACAAGGAGGTAAGGGTATGCCGAACCTCTGGTCATCGGGCCAACAGGGTCCCTTCGACTACATCGTCATGGATCTCCTTGGCCCGTCATTAGACAACCTGTACCGCAAGAACGGCAAGCAGCCCTTCGATTTGCGCAGTACGTGTTGTGTAGCCATACAAATGGTGAGTCCCCATCGGCACTTTCCTTCGCATTGAGTTCTCACCGGTCATTGTTGTAGATCGAGCGTCTACAATTCATGCATGCACGCGGAATCCTCCATCGGCGAGTCCCACTTTTTCTACTCCGTTTGCCAACGCGATACTCATATCCTTGCAGTGATGTACAGCTGAGGAATGTAGTCGTCGGGCTCGGTTCCAACCAGAAGGTTATCTACATGATTGACTTTGGGTTTGGCAAGCGCTACATCGACCCCCAAACTTCCCGCCATATCCAAGACGATCGAAAACCTCGTGAATTCATCGGAAACTACTGGTTCTCATCCGTGAACGTGCACTGCAAAGGGCGCATTCCTACACGGCGGGACGATCTTGAGGCCGCCGCACTCATGTTCATCCACATGATGATGCCAGGCGGGCTTCCGTGGACAAGGAACGGTGTGCCGAAGGAGGACGACGAACACGAGTGCCTGCGCAAAGCGAAGGAGACGGCCCGGCCTGAAGAACTCTGCCGGGGCATGCCTTCCGAGTTCGAAGAGTTCCTCCGCTACTGCCGAAAGCTCCACTTTGCGGACTGCCCCGACTACGACCGCTGGAAGAACGAGTTCCGCGACCTCATGGTCAACAATGGCTGGGGCGAGAGCGATGACTTCATATGGTCACTCTCCTCTCCTTTCCTGGGGTCGCCTTGAAATTGATTGCAAACAGTCCATTTTGGACCAGCAATAGATTGTTGCTGCTTAACAAAGACCGCAATAACGATAAGATGTCAAACAAGTAACCCGGATCACGACGGCCTTGCCATCCCGCACGCACTTCTCAAGAAGAAGTGGTACTGTGTGTGCGTCGGTTTTGGTGTGGGGGTATATTCTGACTGGGCTAAGGTCCATTCTCTGACGGACCACTGTCCGGGAGCACGCCATAAGAGCGGGAGCTTTACTCAGATGCGGTGCCCCATCACGTGCTGGCCGCGGTTTTTTGCCTTGCACCTCACCGTCGGCCAGCACGCTCGCCTCACCTTGCGCGCAACGCTCGCGCGCCCTTTTTTATCCCAACCCGCCTCCCTGTCACTAACGCGTGTCACATAGCGCCGGCTGTTCGGGTGATCCGCCGCCGTTCCCCCGCACCGCCTGCGCCAGGGCTCATCCGCGCCCGCCGCGCCGACCCTTTCGGCGTGGCGCCGCGCCTGCGCCCTCCCCCACCCCGTGACACACGTGGTGCCGTTACGTACACCGCTCCTGCCTGCCCAATGCCATTTGCTTTCCCGACTGCACAGCCGCGTGAGGCAGATTATGCTGAGTAGCTGTATAATGGGGCAAGAATACGTCGAATAGCATCATATTCATACACCATCTATACATGTACAACTTCCCCTTCCTCTGCTTCCTCTTCCTCTTCTTCGTCGTCCGACGCGTCCGCCTCGCCCGTGCCTCCCCAGAAGCGGTTCATGACGTTCCGCATGAGCCGCACAGGCATCGCCGGTTCGCCGTCGCCGTCGCCGTCCTCCTCCTCCCACTCCTCGTCCTCGTCCTCCCCCAGCGCCTCGCCCTCCCCCGGCGGAAGCGCGCCAAAGTCGACCTCCCACTCCGCGCCGCCCGGCATCCCGCCGGGCATGTTGCCCTCGCCCTGCGCAGCCTCATGCTCGACGACCTGGATGAGCAGCTGCTCAAGCGCGCCGTCGCCCATCGCATCGAGCGCGCGCACAAGATGCGCGAGCCCGCCGGGCACGCGCGCCGCGTGCGCGGGGTCCGCGGCCCACATGCGCTCGAGCGCGGCGCGCACGCCGGGGTCGGGCACGAGCTCCTCGAGCGCGCGCGCGTTCTGCCGCCCGAGCAGCGCGGCGTCGTCCGCGCCCGCGAAGAACGCCGCGTCGCCGTACGAGCTCACCGCGGACGCGGGCGGGAGCGGGTCGCCGGCGAATGCGGTTGCGCCGGCCGCCGCGCGCGGGACGAACGCGAGGAGCGCGCGGAAGCCGCTCTCCTGCACTGCCGCGTGCCGGTACACGGACGCGGCGAGCAGGGGGTGCGCGTCGAAGAGCGCCCCGAAGCGCGCGTGCGTGCTCGTCGCGCTAAGCGGGAGCGCGGGCAGCGCGGCGGCGACGGCCGCGCTCAGCCACGGCCCGAGCGCGGGCGCCTTCCAGAGCGGGCCGGAGCGCTGTGCGTAGAGGTGCGAGAGCAGGTGCAGGACACCGTCGGACGGCGTCGAGAAGTCGCTCGCGTCCGTGTAGATCCGAAAGGCGGGGTGCGAGCGGCAGCCGTCCGGCAGCGTGATGTCCGCCCTGTCCGCGAGGAGCGGCACGACCGTCGGGAACGCGCGCACCGCCTCTTGGAGCGCCTTCGAGCTCGCCTCGTGGAGCGTATCCTTCGCGGCGTCCTCCTGCTGGCGGAGCACCAGCGCGCGCGCATATGCCCAGCCGGGGAGCGCGGCGGCGTCCATCGCGCCGGGGGGCGCGCGCACGTCGAGGAGCTGGAGCGCCCACGCACCCATGCCGGCCTTGGGCGCGAGGAAGTCGAGGTGGAGGAGCGCGCCGTGCGGGTCGCCGGCGGGGTCGAGCGCGAGGAGGAGGCGCGCGTGCTCGAACGCGGTGCGGAAGCACCCGCGCCGCGCGAGGTCGATCACGATCCTGTGCAAAGCGAGGAAGAGCGCGCGGTTCTCGGCGCGGTCGAAGTCGAGGCGGTGCACGCCCGCGGAGAGGTTGAACGCGCCGACGAACGCGCGCTCGTACGCGAAGAGCGCGCGCTCGACGAAGTCCGTCGCGGTCGCGTGCTCCTCGCGGTAGCGGTAGCCCTCGGCGAGCTGCAGGAGCGTGTCTGCGTGGTACACGAGGCTCTGGAGGAGGCGCCAGAAGCCCTCCGGGTCTGCCATTATCTCGTCAGCCGCCGCCGCCCGCGCTCACGCAGCGGGACTGACCGCCGGACATGACCGTCTGCATGAACGCGCGCGTGACGGCCTTGTACTTGCGGCTGTACTCGACCGTCCACCAGCGCTCGCCGCCGCCGTCCTCCACGTCCCAGCCGCGCCGCGCGCGCAGCTCCGCTATCTCCTCGGGTGTCAGCGCGCGGAGCGTGAGGCCCTCGCGCGCGCGTGCGGGCCACCACTCGGGCTTGGGCCGCGCGAGCACGACGCGCGCGCTCGCGCTCGCGGGCGTGCGTTTGGACGGGGGCCCGGACGCGCCGACGACGCGCGCGCCGAAGAACTTGCGCATCTCGGCGGCCGCGTCGAGGTGCTGCGGCTGCACCGCGAGCAGGCCCGCGAGCGTGCGGGCCGAGGCGCTGAGCGGCACGGGCGCGCTCGCGTCGTCGTCCGGCTTCTTGAGGGCCGGGTACTTGAGCGAGAGCTCGGCGAGCGCGCGGTCGACCTCGTCGACCTCGTCGTCGGCCGCGGCGGCCTTTTTGGCGCGCTGCCGGGCTTTCTTGTCCTTCTTGGACTGCGCGGGGTCGATCGTGGGCACTGCTGGGTCAGCCGCCGCGGGTAGAGGGGCGGCTGCCGTCGGTGGAGGGGCGGCTGCTGGTGGAGGGGCGGCAGACTTCTTCTTCTTTTTCTGGAGAGATCGTCAGGATGTGCAGGGAGGAGGGGGGGAGGGACGGGCCCTCTTGTTCTTCGAGGCCTTGCTCGGCGTCGCGGGCGCGTCGGCGTCGTCGGACGCGTCGTCTGACGCATCGGCCGCCATGAGCTACAGAGTACATATCAATAAAGCAGATTGTATGTGCGCGATCGGGAGTGCGGGGACGTACGGCGGCGAACCCCCCCGCCGGTGCAGGCACGCCCTCCTCCTCCTCCTCCTCCTCGGCGCCGTCATCCTGCGGCGCAGCAGGCCCCGCGCGCCCGAGCGCCTCGAGCTCCTCGAGCTCGCGCTGCTGGCGCTTGTTCAGCCGCGGCGGCATGGCTGGCGTGGATGTATGCGGTAAGCTGGCGATGACGACAGGCGCCCGCAGCTCTCCCGATGTCCTCGCCCAGCGATCTCAAGGACAGCCTGCGCGCGGGCGTGTCCAGCCTGCGCTCCAAGTTTGAGGAGCTCACGCACGACGGCGGCGGCGCGCGCGGGACCTCGCCGCTGCCGTACCGCGCGGGCAATGTCCGCCTCGCGCCCGGCGCGCTCGACGACGAGCTCGCCGAGAGCGCGCGCCGCAAGCCGCCGCCGCCGCCGCCGCCCGCGCCCCGCGGCGCGCATACATCCAAGGCTGATGGCGCACCGCCGCCACCGCTCGCGGTGCCGCTGATCGCGCTCGATGCGCCGGCAAAGCCCAAGCCGCCGCCGCCACGCCGGCAGCAGGAGCTCCTGCCTGCAGAGCCGTCACTCGAGGTGCTGACGCACCAGCCGTCGCTCGAGGCGCTCGTCTCGCGCAAGCCGCCGCCGCCACCGTCGCCAAAGCCGCCCGCGCAACGCCCGCAGGTGGAGATCCCGCCGCACAGTCTCCTACACAATACGCCTGCGCTCGACACCCCCGCCGCGGGCCCGCCCCCGCTCCTCCCGCCCCGCCGCCAGGGATCCACAGAGCCTGAGAAACGCTCGCCCCCCCCGCCTCCGCTGCCTGTGCGTAAAGAGTCGATCATGCCCGAGGCACGCACGCTCCCGCCGCCGCCGCGCAGACAGGTCTCCATCTCGCCCGCACTCGCTCCGCAGTCCCCGCCCCAGCTGCCCGCCCCGCCACGGCCGGTGCTCTCCGCGTCTCTGTCAAGGACGTCCGACCCGGACAGCGCGCGCCCGCTGCCGCCGCCCGCGCGGACGATCGGGCCGGGCGACGTGCTTCCCGAGTACCGGCCGCCGCCCGGCGCGGACGACGAGTCGGGCGGGGACGACGACGAGCCGGGGCTGTCCGAGGACGCGCTGCCCGACGCGTCGCGCTCGAGCCGGCGGCCGCCGCACGCGCGCGCGTTCAAGCACACGGCGGACCGGCTCGCGGTCTCGGGGCACGCGCACCTCGCGCTCTCCGCGGGCGCGCTCGTCGTGCTCGCGGACCGGCACGAGCTGCGCGTGTGGGACCTCTCCGCGCGCGGCGACGCGCCGCTGTACGCGCTCGACCTGCGCGGGCAGCTGCCCGAGTGGCGGAGCAAGGAGAGCAAGGTCTCCGCGCTCGCGTGGCGCGCGGGCAGCGCCGCACGCGTGCTCTGGCTCGGCACGACCGAGGGCCACCTCCTCGAGTTCGACGTGCACGCGCGCACGCTCGGGGCCGTCCGGCCGGGCGCGCACGGCGACGCGGTCACGCATATCTTCGCGCACGGCACGACGATGCTCGCGCTCGACGCCGGCGGGCGCGCGCGCATCTGGGCTGACGGCGCCCCGCTCGCACAAGCGCCCCGCGTCGCGCGCGTCGGCGCCGAGCGCGCCGAGTTCTCCGCGCTGCTCGGTGGCCAGCTCTGGACGGCCGCGCGCGCCGAGCGCGAGCGCGAGGGCGGGCGCGGGCCGATCGTGCGCGTCACGGACGTGCTGCGCGCGGGCGCGGTTGCGCGGAGCGTGCTCCCGCGCGAGCACCTCGGCTCCGTGCTCTGCGGCGCGGCGCTCGACGCCACGACCGTCGTGCTGGGCCACGAGGGCGGCCACGTGAGCGTGTGGGCCGCGCAGGGCGAGCACCCGGCCAACACGGACGTCGTGCGCGTCGGCGTCAGCGACGTCGTGTGCGTCGCGGCGGTCGCGGGCCGCCTGTGGGCGGGCGCGCGCGATGGCGGGGTGGAGGTGTTCGACGTCGGCCAGCGGCCCTGGACGCTCACGAACGCGTGGGCGGCGCACCCCGGCGTGCCCGTCGTGCGCATCGCGCCGGACCCGCACTCCCTCGTGGCCGTCGGCAGGCTCCTCGTCGTCACCGTTGGCCGCGACGAGCGCATCCGCTTCTGGGACGGCCTCCTCGGCCACGACTGGGTCGGTGCGTGCGCCGCGCCTGCGTGGCTCGCTGTGCTGACGGGGTGGCAGAGCGCGAGCTGGCGCGCCGCGAGGACGCGTTCGCGAGCGTGCGCGACGTGCGCGTGCTCGTGTTCTCCTGGAACGTCGACGCGGCGAAGCCGGGCGAGCTGCCGCCGGACGAGGCGGGCGTGTTCGGCGCGGCGGTCGCCACCGCAGGTTCACCCGATATCGTCGCGTTCGGGCTGCAGGAGGTCGTCGACCTCGAGAGCCGGCGGATGCTCGCGAAGAGCCTCGCGCTCGGCGGCCGGAAGAGCGACCTCGGCGAGCACGTCACGGGCGCGTACCGCCGCTGGCACGACCGCCTGGGCGAGGTCATGCGCGGCGCGGGGGCGTACACGCTCGTCGCGCATGAACATCTGGTGGGGCTGTTTTCGGCGCTGTTCGTCAAGTCGGACGAGATGGGGAATGTTGCGGACGTGCAGACCAAGGCGATCAAGTGCGGCATGGGCGGGCGCTACGGCAACAAAGTGAGCCCGTCTGTGTTCCGCATGGGCCGGCGTTGACGGGTGCAGGGCGCGCTGCTGACGCGGCTCGTGCTCGACGACACGTCGCTCTGCGTGCTGAACGTGCACCTCGCCGCGGGGCAGGAGGCCGTGCGCGCGCGGAACGCGGACCTCGCGACGATCGTCGAGCACGCGGGCGCGCTCGGGCCGCCGCGCACGCACCGCCGCGCGGGGCCCGGCGCGTACGTCGGCGGCGGCGACGGCAGCCTGCTCCTCGACCACGAGGTCGTGTTCGTGCACGGGGACATGAACTACCGCATCGCGCTCCGCCGCGACGCGGTGCTGGCCGCGCTCGCGGCGGGCGACTTTGAGTACCTCCGCGCGCACGATCAGTTGCTCCGCGAGGTGAAGGCGAACCGCGCGTTCCGCCTCCGCGCGTTCAGAGAGGCGCCGCTCGCGTTCGCGCCGACGTACAAGTACGATAGAAGGTCACACGCGTACGACTCGAGCGAGAAGCGCCGCGTGCCCGCGTGGTGCGACCGCGTGCTGTGGCGCGGGGACCGCGTGCGGGTGCGCGAGTATGGAAGGCACGAGGTGCGCGCGAGCGACCACCGCCCCGTCAGCGCGGCGTTCGATGTGGGCGTGAAGCGCGTGGATCCCGAGCGGAGAGAGGAGGCGAGGAGGGAGGTCGAGAAGCTGTGGAGGGAGGAGGAGAGACGGATGTTGGGCGAGGCGAGGAGCTGGTTTGTGCTGTGTGGGGAGCTGGTGGAGGATGAGGTGTAGGACTTTAGAGCGGGTGGATGTATTCTTGAACACTAGCTGAGATCAGTCGAGGGAAAGCGCAAAACCTATGTGTAGAGGGAATTCAACTGCAGCTGCGTGCAGTCTTACACCGGCGCCCGCCTGCACACCCGAATCAAGTGTCGCGATTCTCGAAGCGGGCCCGTTGCAGGAGCGGTCTCAGTCATGTGGGAGGCGAATCTGAGAATGGGTTGGGCTGTGCCTAGCGCCGCCGGTCAATAGCTTCTAGTAGCGCCACTCGAGGCAGGCAATCCCTGACCATAGTACAAGAAGGTGCAGCACATTCTGCAAAGGATCAGGCATGGCGTGGTCGACGTCCCTTGTGTGGGGCGAAGAAGAGGAAGGGGGAGTTGTAAATGCGTAGATGGTGTATGAATATGATGCTCGTCGACATGTTCGTGTCCCATGCATGATACAGCTACACAGCATAAAGCTGTTATGTGAGCACCGCCAACTACTACAATATCTCGGCCGCCACTTCAATCTCTATAGTTTGACCAAGGATTGGAATCGTCAAGCTGGGTCTCACTAAGCTCGTGCACTGTAGAGCCTTCAGATTATGCTCGATTAGGTTACACTGACGCACGCACTCAGCTGCTCGTGTCGAGTTGCCTGGAGGTTCTTCAGGTTAAGGCACACCGCATCCAGCTGCTCGGGAGCCATACTGTCTACAACCTCTTGTATCGCCTTCTGCTGTGTCATGTCTGGCCTACGTTCTGCTACGTAGTGCCCTTCATACATCCAGCACACATCCCGATGGGCCGCGCCGGGCCAGCTCCACGCCCGCTTCTGGCATCTGCGAGAACAGTACTGCACATTCTTGCACCTCCCACACACCCGAAACTGGATGTCACGATTTGCAAAGTTGACGATGCATGATGGCCCGTTGCAGGAGTGGGTCCAACTTTGAGCAAAAGCATAGCGCGCTAGTCGTACCACTGGCGCATTCTGTGCAAGCCGCCGCCTCTCTGCAAGTTCCAGCGCCAGCGCGGGTAGAGTTGTCTTGTCAATCTCGGTACTGAGTAAGACAAATCGTCCTACGAGAAGACCCAGCACATTCTGCAGCTGGTCAAGCCTGTCGGGGTTGCCGTCGCTCGTGGGAGGATATCGCGAGGCTGCTTCAACGAATTTGTACCACGTTGTGAACGCTTCCTGAGCGGTCAGACCCACGCGTTGGGCGCTATGGGCCCACAACAAAAATTCGGCATCAGTGAGGTGATGCCATATGTTGCCAACGAAGAGCACGAGCACGTCTTGACGACAGTCAAGCTTTGGCCGTCCCGATTGTAAGAAACTTCCGGCCTCGGCATGTGCCAGCCATTCCACCAATGTCCGATTCAAGTGGACCAAGATAATGGGTGTTTTGAGCAGGCCACAGACGGTGTAAGATGGCGCTGCGTCATAGATGTGGCATAGCAGCAGATACATCTCGGCTGCTCCCTTGTTTCCCTCGAACCGATCGAGATGAAGCCATGTACCGAGAGCATGGAAGGATACGGTTGCACCCTAGGGTAGTATCTCTTGTAGCGTCGGCCATTTGGAGTATCGTCTTCTCCTCTGAAAGTCAGGTATGCCGAATATCTGAGTGAACATGCACGTCATTGTCCAGACAAGGTTTCCAAGTATATCAGGTCTTGAGGTTCTCCCCAAATATTCAGAGTTGTGAGGGACAGTTCGCAAGATCTCAGGACCATCTTCGCAGCGACACGCCGTCTGACACAGTTGACGCCATTGCTCGACCGTACGACTAGCAGTCAAAAAGCGCAAGGTCTTGCGCAACAGAGATCTGTTCTGCATCGGCAGGAGCTCCCCATTCCCAAGTATCCCGGCTTTCTTGCTCAGTGCTTGCACCACAGTTCGGTAGCAAATCAGGAGTAGGGCTGTGCATCCGCGTGGTGCTGCCGGAGGCTCCCCTATTGCAAACAAGATGACCTTGACGGCATAGTCGAAAGGAAGTTGTTGGGATCGTGTGCGTCCACCTGACATGGACGAACGGAGCTACGAGTCCCTCGCGGCGCCGACGTGCGCCGATCACAGAACGATGAGGAAGGAGGACAAGCAGGAACCGGCCCCGGGTACAAAATTCACTGGAACAAAGGCGACCTGTAGCTGTGCTTACACTGTGCAGAGATGGCTAACTGCGTGGCCATGGTATTATAGCATCTATTCTATGCAGATGTATGGAGTATATATGCGTTGCTACCAGTCCGCAAATCCCGCAATGTGTCCGTCCCATGCCCACCAAATCGCCTCATCCTCCTCCACCAGTGGCGGTGGTTTGTCTAGAGAATCGCTTCCAACGGACACAGATCCAAGCACCACCCGTACAACATCCACCGGAGCGCCCTTCAGCCCGACAAGCGCAGCGTCCAGTGTTGCACCTTCTCGCATGCGAGGTGCCCAGGCAGGGTGCACGAACCGCCGTGGCGCACGAATGAGAACGTGTACACGCGTTGGTGCGAGCTCCGTGCTCAAAGAATCTAGGCCGGCCAGATGTCGTGCGAAGGTACGAATGGCGGCGGCGGTGGCGGTGGGAGACAGTGGAAGGGTTGTGGGTGCAGGCGACGAAGAGGACTGAGAGGAAGGCGAAATAGTCGCCTGAGAGGAAGGCGGAGTGGTAGCCTGGGAGGAAGGCGGAGGGCTACAAGTAGGAGGTCCGGAGATAGCAGATGTATCGACTTCGGGCTCGGCATCGGATGCGTTGGTACTAAGAGCCTCGTCCTCGGGCTCTTGATCATCGTTGCCCTCCTCTTCACTCCCTGCGTCATCTTCACTTTCCTCGTCCTTGTCCTCGTCATCGTCCTCGTCATCATCGCTCTCCTCTGCCTCCTCGCTCACACCCTTATCCTCACGCTGACCCCACACACGAACCTCCAGTCCGTCCATCACCAGGAACACGCGTGCCTTGGGCGCCAGCGGGCTTGCACCAAACAGAATGGCCACATGTGCACGCGCACGCTCATCCGATGGGTGCTCGCCAGAAGTACGGGCAAGTGCGGTCGCAAGTGCGGCAAATGTCGAGGGCAGATGTGATGTGAGCGCATCCAGAGCATCGACGAGTGCGGAGCGAGCATTGTTGACCTCGGCTTCTACCTCGCGCTCACGCTGGACTCTGCGAGTGAGCTGAGGGACTGGACTAGCAGCTCTCATCAGAGCGAGTGACATGCCAAGGAGATGAACCGTGCGCACAGCGGGATCTGGCCCTTGAGGAAGAGGAGGTGGCCGAGGAGCGCAGATGTGAGTACTGCGGCGAGCTCGGCACTTGTGCCGGGCGTGACATCGAGCGTGAGCGACTCTGCTTTTGCGTCTGGCTCCGACATCACGGCAAGATAAAGCAGGAAAAGACAAGAGGGAAGGTGACGAGTGGTAAGTTGCCTAGTGTCGCGCGTACACGTGATCGCGTTCGGGGCAATTTCTGCCAGCTTGATGAAACTATCAACTGGATGCACCGCGTGGGAGTCACGACGTAGAGAGAACTCGGAACGAATCATTCAATTAGATGCGGATACAATACACAGACGAACAGTACAATCAACCCACGAGACAGAAACGAAACAAGATGAAACCGTGCAGTCCGGAACGGAGAGGAGGTCAAAACAAAGGGAACGAGAACACCGAGAAATAGGGTATGCTTAGGTAGAGAGGGAATCTCGCGCCGACTTCTTACTCCTCGTCCTCAGAGATGGCAGTGAGGGATGCGCAGTAGCGCCAAATCGAAGCCCGACCAGATCCGAGGTCAGTGGAGGCCGTGACCGAGGCAGACAGAGACGCCTCTTCGGCGCGGAACTGGCTCCACGAGAAGGAAGTAAATGCGCTCGACATCATCGATGACCTGACGAACACCGTTGGCAACAGATGAGGCAAAGGCGGGGGACGAGGCAACTCACTAGGTAAACTCAGACTCGAAAGTAGAAGAAAGACCGGAACAGACCTCGGAGCTCACAAGACACTGATGCTTCTTTGCCGAGACGAGGAGCATCGGCGGCTCATCCATGTCGCAGTCAAAGTCGATGTCCGCCAGCTGCTGGAGCATCTGCCGGGTGAGGAACTCGCCGGTGTGCGTCAAGCAGGTGTAGTCATCTCCAGGTTGGTCGAAGATGGCATGCGGGCTCGAAGGCGAAGTCACGATGATCTCGGGGACAGTCGGTGTGGTAGCAATGTCGCGGAGGTCGCTCCAGGTACACGATGAAGAGATCGAGGAGATCATCGCAGTGAATGAATCCGTGGTGTCCCAAGAGGCAAGAGCAGCAGCAAGGTTGGGCAGTGCGAATGAGGCGGGCAAAATGGACGAGATGCTGTGATGGGTAGGTCAGAGGATGAAACACTATGACGGAACATGGATGAATCACGCACCAATAGGGCTCGTTCTTCGGGGACAAGGTCGGAAGAACATCGCCAGACTCGGTAGTCGGCAGGTGTGCGGAGTAGTCCAGGGCCGCCGAAGAGGTGAGGGTGAAGGACTTCGCATGAACGTCGCAGATGATAGAGCTAAGCGAAGAGCTGGTGCTGAACGTAGTCGGGAGGGTGCTCTCCGTGACGAGGACCGTAGCACAAGGTGTGTTCGCGGTGACAGAAACGTGAAGGTCACTAGGGACATCCGAAGGAGTGGGCACGTCGACTGCATCGGCTGCCTGGTTGGTACGGCGTGCGCGACTGAACGTCCGAACGGAGAATGTCGAAGTCGCGGCAGCGGCGGAAACGAAGGAGGTCTTGAGAGAGTGGGCGAAGGCCATGTTGGTCAAATGACAAGTGGGGAAGAGCGTGAGGGGCACGAGTGCACCGGCCAGAGACTAAGTAGTGCTTGACCTAGGGGGCGGGCGGTGCACAGGATCCACCGATCCACCTCCTAAACACGAATATGCACTTCGACATGATCGGAGGCGTGGTCGAAGGAGACAGTATGTATTGAGGTTCTCGCATATCAATTAGCTGTCTGACTAGTTCGTGGACGGACGGTCGGCGGCGGAGACGAGGAGTCGCGGCAGGTCGAGGCCGAGAATAAGCAACGGCAACGACCACGTGCTATCATCTTCACCGCTTTGGCGCGCTGGCGTTGTCCATAGCACGGTGACATGCAGACGCTCACACTTTTGCCCGCCACATTCACGGGTCTCTCTGCTAAATGTACGATCCCTAACTCAGTGCATTCGTTCCCGTCATCGTTGGCTGTGAGGAAGAGCTACTCGTGGCGCGGTGGACGGAGGGATGACTCGGGTCCGAGTGCGAACGTTTCCTCCGGCCTCTCCTCGCCCAAAGCGCATATATTCTCATGGCCGACGCCGAGCCCGCGCCGCTGCTGGCGCCTGTGAAGATAGACATTTCTGGAGTACACGTTGCCGACACGCTCGATAATGGCAACGACGACGAGCTCGAGTCGCCGCTGGACGACCCGGAGCGCACAGTGCGTCGATTTAGGGATAACATCCACGGCTACAGCACGTACTTTGACAAGAGCTTTATGGCACGCCTGAAATGAATCTGCAGTACCCGTGTCGCAACGTGTGTGCGATTTTATCGATACGTGAGTACACTGCCCAATACATTCGGTCGCGGCACACTGAACAAACACACACAGCGAGCAATTTCAGCGGCTCAAGAAGATCAAGCAGCTCGGTACGAGCTACTACGTCTGGCCGGGTGCATCTCACAACCGCTTCGAGCACTGCCTTGGTCCGGGTCCCCACGTTACTCCCTCATTCGCGCACTCACACGCTCGCAGGCGTCGCACACCTCGCTCGTGAGATGGCCACTCACCTGCAGCGGCGTCAGCCCTCACTCAACATCACCGACCGCGACGTCGAGTGCGTGCAGATTGCGGGGCTCTGCCACGACCTCGGGCACGGCCCGTGGTCGCACGTCTGGGACGGCATGTTCATCCCCCGCGCCCTGTCAGTGCACAACTTCGTCATCCCTCTCCGCCACTGACGCCCTCCGGACAGCAAGGACGAGCACTGGCAGCACGAGGACGCGTCGGAGATGATGTTCGACGCACTGCTCGCGAGCAAGCCGTCGATTGCCATGCCCGCCAAGGACGTGCGCTTCGTCAAGGCCTTGATCGCGGGGAACCCCACCCACGCGGACGCGGACGAAAAGCCGTTTCTGTTCGACATCGTCGCGAACAAGCGGAACGGGATCGACGTCGACAAGTTCGACTACATCGCCCGCGACTACCGCGCGATCGGCGAGCAGACGAACACGTCCTTCCTGCGCCTGATCACCTCTGCTCGGGTCGTCCGCGGCGCAGTGTGCTATGCGCTCAAGGACGCGCCGCTCGTGTACGGGCTCTGCCAGACCCGCTTCTGGCTCCACAAGACGTACTACTCGCACAAGACCGCGCGCGCGGTCGAGTACATGATCGTCGATGCCCTCCTCGCCGCCGAGCCGCACTTGCACATCGCCGAGCGCATCCGCGACCCCGCGCGCTTCCTCCACCTCACCGACACCATCATGGACCGTATCCAGGAGTCGACCGAACCCGTGCGTGCCTACACCGCGTGCGCGCCCGCGGCCTCTGCTTACCCTGCGCGCATCCGTAGGAACTTGAGGCGTCCCGCGCGATCTTCCGCCGCCTCGTCACGCGCGACCTGTATCGGCTCGTCGACCACGTCCTCGTCTCGTACGACGCGCGGCAGACCGTCGGCGGGGCTGTCACACCCGAGGCGATCGTCGCCGCCGTCAAGGCGCTCTTCGCGACGGGCGGCGCCATTACTGAGTCGGGGCCCTCACCGGAGCTCGTCGCCGAGCTCGCGCCCGCGCACGTGCTCGTCGACCTGACGACGATACACTACGGGATGAAGGCCGCGAACCCGCTCGCGACGGTCCGCTTCTACTCAAAGACGCACCCGCACGGCACGCTCGCCGTCGACCAGGCGCACTTCAGCACGTCCCTGCCCGCGCAGTTCGCTGAGGCGAACCTGCGCGTGTACGCCCGCGACGCGCGCTTCATGGGCCTCATCCAGGCCGGCTTCCGCGACGTCCTGCGCGGCGTCCCCGGCTTTGCGCCGGACGCTACGGAGGAGGTGACACCCCCGCCTGCGAGCCAGGCGGGCACCACCGAGGCGCCGGGGCCCTCGGCGACCCCGCGCACGATGTCGCTTGCCTCTCTCCCGCCGCCGGGCACGCCGCCTGCGCCGGGCGGGAGTGCGGGAGGTGAGACGCCAAAGATCATGATCAACCCACTCAACACGGTCCCCGTCAACTGGCCGACAAGCCCGACACGGACGAAGCGTGTGCGTACGGCGAGCGCGGCAAGTGCGGGTGGACGGGACGCCAAGCGGCGGAGCTGAGCTTAGATGTCGGACTGGTCTCGTTCGTGTGCGGTGTGTACATTCGCTTAATCATTAATGGTACCCACGACCTCTGCAGATCTTGTGCGCGTGCGATGCGTGATCTCAGGCCGTACTGTGGCGTTCAAGTACTGGAAATCCCCTTGCGACTTGGTCATCCGCTTGCTCGCTGCTTTGCCGCCCCACCACTCCATCGGCCCACGTTGCTCTCATGATCTCTGGAATTCACTTTCAGACTTCTCTGGCAACCTTGTCCACCAATTCTACGAGCATGATCACAAGATATCTGGACGTTTCATGGTCATCTCGGCCCGGAGAAACCTCGTGTTTGTGATTCTCTCTTCATAACAGATCTTCAGCTCAGATCATCATGTCTTCTACCGGTCAACATGGAAGCTGTGGTGCTGTTCTGCGAACGGCGTTGCCACGGCTTGGTGCGCTGCGGATGTTGGTTCCGCACCCGGCGGCCTCACCTCTGGCCTCTCTCCATCAGTGAAAATCCTTGGCACAGCAGTGATTACAAGGTATCCAGGCACCACTGAGACCCAGACTACAGTATGAGATGCCGAGCGATCACTCCAGCTGTGAGGGGTCGCACCATCGGAGGTTTGGGACAAGAACAGTACCTCTCTTACATGGTTTTGATCCCAACCAAACATATCTACTTGGGGCAAGGCTTGAGTTGAATTTTTGGCAGGTGCTACAGGACAACCGGCAGTTGCAGACGAGGAGGATGTTTCTGCGTTTGTATGGTTTCACTGCGGAAACCTGTGCATGCTCGCATCGGACCCACCAACGTAGATTGACATGGCTTCTTTCGCCTGTTCGCCGACTGCGGATCGGTCCGCAGCCCTTCGATTGTATATGCAGTGGGACATGGGCGGGGGGCTGTTCGCTGCGCAGCAACATTACGACGGTGAATTGGTTATGTTCCACTCGTCACCGCGGGTCTATAAGAACAAGCTCGAGGGCCTAGCTTTTCTCCAGCCTCTCAGCCTTTTCGTACTTTCACCCGCTCTACCTCTACTTCAGACACTCTATTTCCCTTTAGATCATCATGCGTACCGTCTTCGCCCTCTCGATCATCGCGGCTCTCGTCAGTGCGACTCCCCTCAAGCGCTCGTCGTCCGAAGCGGCAAGGTGAGCTTCATAAGTTACTCTGTATACGCAAGGTGTTCTGACATGTTACTTAGCTCCGACGTAGTCAGCTCTGTGTACCCATCCGGCACCGCCGCAGTCAGCTCAGCGTACCCGTCCGGCACTTCCGCCGCGTCCGGCGTGGTCAGCTCGGCGTACCCGTCCGGCACTTCCGCCGCGTCCGGCGTGGTCAGCTCGGCGTACCCATCCGGCACTTCCGCCGCGTCCGGCGTGGTCAGCTCGGCGTACCCGTCCGGCACTTCCGCCGCGTCCTGCGTAGTCAGCTCGGCGTATGCTTCCGGCACCGGCGCATACAGCTACACATCCACCTACGAGCCGTCCGGTATTGTTAGCTCGGCGTACCCATCAGGAACTGCGTACAATTACACATCCACCTACGAGCCGTCCGGTATCGTGAGCTCGGCGTACGCCTCAGGCACCGGCTACAGCTCGGGCATCTACAGCAGCTCGGTGGACGACTGCGGCAGTTACACGTCCACTTACGAGCCGTCCGGCGTGGTCAGCTCGGCATACGCCTCGGGAACTGGCGCGTACAGCTCCTACGAGCCCTCCGGCATCGTTAGCTCTGCATTCGCCTCAGGCACCGGCGCGTACAGCTACACATCCACCTACGAGCCGTCCGGTATCGTCAGCTCGGCGTATGCCTCAGGAACTGCCACGGGTTCGGTCTACACCTACACATCCACCGTGACGGTGTACGAGTGCGGCAGCTACACGTCCAGCTACGAGCCTTCTGGCGTGGCCAGCTCGGCGTACGCCTCGGGAA